>OX451406.1:8626473-8672941 GCA_949629135.1 Eremobia ochroleuca
CGTGATGGTGGCCCTGCCAGAGTCAGTGACACGAGTAATTAAACGTCGACCAAGTTTTAGTAAAATAATTCTTAAATCGTATGAACTAATTTGTTTCGATTTATGTATTTGAGTATTTAAAATAAAAACGAAAATATTGAGCTCTCAGTTCAGACGCTTCACTATAATTTGAATTCAATATACTGTGCATCCGATTACTTTCGAACCATTGTTTTTATTTTAGAAATTGTATTTTAACATATATTATAATATACACTAGGTTGTTTTACGAATTCTTTCAGCCAAACTTAGTTTTGGTTGAGCCCTCAGTTCAGACAAGTACTGAACTGAGGGCTCAAGTTAAACGGCCATAACTCTGTAAATTCTCAGTCTATGGAGATGAAATTTTTCTAAAAGATTTAAGAAATTATTTACTAAATTTTGAGATAAAATCTGTTGCCACAAAGGTTATAAATTTTGAGATTTAAAATATCATGTTTTGGTATAGCGTCTGAATTGAGAGCACTCTTCATAGGGCGATAACATATTTATTTTAAGTTTTAGAAATTTTTAAACCTTTTTTTTTAGGTTTTTACTATTATTTACTAATTTTCCTGAATGTTTCACATTGTTACAAAGACATTGAAAAATTGAGCCCTCAATCCAGATGCACATTAATTTTAGCGACCTCAATGTAGCCGTGTAAAATCCTTGGTCTCCCTCCATTTGGACGTCAAACCATATTAGCTATGGTTGCCAAATAATTTCAGCCAAATTCACCGAACGGCTTTTTCCTTACATTTTGTGCGGGTTCCGTTCATATTTCTAAAGTAGAATTAATAATAGGGCGGATACTCCTCCGACCAGCCTATCCAAATGGTCCCTCCATTTTGACGTTAAAATGGAGTGGCCAAGGATCTTGTTAAATAACTACACGACTCTTGAGGTAGCTAAAATTATTGCAAATATAGGAAATAGTAGATTTACAGTATTAAACGTTTATGTACAGTCGCCAGCACATCAAGCTACCCGAAACTGTCTGATTTTCCCAATCAACTTTAAACCTTATACTTTAGCGATAAAGTTGCAAATCTATTAAAGAAATTTGACAGATTGTAGTACCTTGATGTGCTGGCGTCTGTACGCTGATTTGAAATCCAAGACTTGGTTCCTCCATCTTGAGGGTAACGAATTACAAGGAGAGCCGGCCCTGAATGAAATGGGACAAGACTAGGCAAAGAGAAAATACTCCCCTTTGAAATTCAAGCATTTTTCAACAACAAAATTGAACACCACACTTTTTGTGGTAACTTTCCCTACAAATCAATGGATAAAAATAAACCTTTTCATCCAACCATACATAATTATACGTTACCACAACATCCATACCTACTCTACCTAATTATAACATGTTTAAAAAACACTTCCCGTGCGATGGTATCACGACGGACAAATAAAGTGACATGTCCCACCATATCTGATGGTGCACGCGATTTTAGCAATATATTAAATAAGGCGAGGACTCAATACAGCTCATTCTGCATTGCAAGATACCGTTAAGCTACTGTAATGATTCCTATTATTCTGATTTATTTGCTACGATTTTGTGGTGCTCAATCGCCTGAAACTGTAAGTTTTCTTTTTTATTTAGTAGTTTTCATGAAAACTGCCTAGTTTTTTTTTAATTACTTAATGATATTAGGTCATCCCACTTCCAGTGTCATATTTTTTTATTATTATTATTTTACAAAAACTGACTACTATACTTACTATATAACCTTGTGACACTAATCAATAATCTCCACCACTATTAATCACTCGCTCCCAGACTGCTGGCAAATCTTGAACACCATTTAAAGTACCACTTTCATTTAATTCATCAATAATGCTCTTTAGTTTAATATCCAACTCCTTTTTGCTATTGTATCGAGTACCCGACAATTTCCTCTTCACATGGCCAAAACAATTGAAATCACAAGGATTCATATCCGGGGAATATGGCGGCTGAATAATTTCAATCCATCCTTTATCTTCAATTAAATTCTGAACTATTTTTGATTTGTGCGGTCTGTGTCTCTGTGACTCGTTATATGATGTTCGTCTGCCCAAATAGGAATATTTTCTTCTAAAAATGACTTATATCACTCTCCAGTCATAGTTGTATTTTCATCAATCAAAGCAATGCCTCTTGACATCCATAGCTACTATTAGTAGTATTTTTCGTTCATGTAGCTCTGCACGTGGTAAATGTTCAGCCGAAGTGCCGGGTTCCACCCAACATCGTGACTGATGTCTTTGACGAGGAGTATAAAATTCGACCCAAGTTTCATCAAGGCATATGAATCTATTAAGTATAATTTTCTTACGGCGATACCACGATAAATGGCTACGCGCAGTTTCATAACGAAACTCCTTCTGATCCGTGTTCAGAGTGTGGGGCACCCACACTGCACTTTTATTGACCAGACATAAATCCTCCGTGAGTACTCTATGTATAGTGGAATGAGGAATGTTAAGTTGAGTGGAGAGATCACTGACACTGACCCTACGTGACTGACGAAGTGCTTCCTTGATTTTGTCCCTTGCTTCTAATCTAGTCGATGATAATGATCGAGGTGCTCGCGGCACATCTTCAGCTGTGGTTCTTCCTTGTTTGTACATTTCAAGCCATCGCTGTACGGTTCTTTTATTTAAGGCGTTACGACCAACACACTTTACCAGTAAGTCGTGCGCAACTACTCCAGAGTAATTGAGTAAAGCACAAAACTTTAGAAATATACGTTGCTCCACTACATTAATAGATTTTTTTAAATCTTCCATTTTAAATCAATGCACGTCGTGACAATACAACACACCAAATTAAACTAACATGATTCTACAAGACAACACATGTATTAACTATTGCATACCATTGCGCAATACATAAATATTGGAAATAAAAAATATGACACTGGAAGTGGGATGACCTAATATTATAATACAGAGGTACTTAACTCTATAGTTGATTATTAATAATTAATAATTACGTTGATCCAGTGGTTGTTTGCGCAACAGCTGAATGTGGTCCAGGGTTCGATCATTGGAGCAGGAGGTGTTATTGGGTTTTCCATTAGGAAACAATACATCTTTATTATTCCCCGATTAGGCACCTAGACACCCGTAAAAGTGGAGCAATTAAGGTCACTGTAATATGGGGCAAGCATGGTCTCTGACTATGTCAGGGGGACATTTACAATAAAAATAAAAAATATGGGGTAAGCGCACTTAATACCGTCACATGGGGTGAATAGGAACCGAGGGGTGAGTCGGGATTAAACTTTTAAATTGGCCGGTGGAGCAGACGAGTCCTGGAGTGGAGACCGCGTATCAGCAAGCGTTGTGTGGGACGCCCCCCAGCTAAGATGGACGGACGACCTAAAGAAGGTAGCTGGGGTAGACTGGATGCGGAAGGCGAAGGACAGGGTGTTGTGGCGCAGTCTGGGAGAGGCCTATGTCCAGCAGTGGACTGCGATAGGCTGAGTTGATTGGTTGATTGATTTCGCGGTTTTATAAGTAGGTACTAAATTGGTCAAATAATTTTCCCTCCCAAGAACTATGTAGTGAACATGGACTCTCAAATGGAGTGCTGTGACGAAGAAAGTGAACAATTCGTGGACACTTCGGGACTTGACGTGGGGCGCTACAACGAGACCACTGCCTATATGCACGGAAATATCAAATTCCTGAAGGACGTCGGAGCTGATACGATGGTGAGCCTTTAATATTATTTTGATGCCCTATACTTGCACCCAGTCAGAACTTCAAACAGTTCAAACTAAATTTTCCAAGGGATTTTCTAATCTCTTGGAAAATTTAGTTTGAACTGTTGAAAAACAGCTTACTAGGCTTTTTAATGGTTGATTCTCTTGTTTACGTGCGTAGCATTAACAAGATAACTAACCAGTAGAAAACTTAGTCATCATCTGCCTAGCCTTTCCCAACTATGTTGGGCTCGGCTTCCAGTCTAACCGGATGCAGCTGAATACCAGTATTTTACGTGGAGCGACTGCCTATCTGACCTCCACAACCCAGTTACTGGGTAATACGATACCCCTTAGTAAGACTGGTTGTCAGGCTTTCGGGCTACTGACGACCCGTATCGACTGTCAGAGATCCACGAATGACAGCCGGGACCAACGGCTTAACGTGCTTTCCGAGGCACGGAGGGGACTTGGTATGTGATGATGGTCACCCATCTACGGACCAACCGCGGCAAGCGTAGCTTAACCTGATCGATCGATCCGTGCGGCTGTTATTACTTAGCCACAAGCCACTCCAAAAATTTGCTAGGTTTTGAAATGGTCAGTAATTTACTATATTTTGAATGGTTTTTAGATAGTAGTTATACGGTACCTGCACTTACTAGTTTTGGTGGTATTAACATCTCCGTTATTGCTAAAATTTAAACGCAGTATTTTTACAATTAGATGGGACTTACTATGAAAGTAAAGATTATGTGAAAAAAACATTCATTTTTATTTGTCCCTTACTGGATTTTGATATTGGGCAGCTGTACGGATTTGCTGGATATTTTACGACCAATTCGTGTGATTAAATAAAATCGAGTAAATGTGTAAACAACAGGTGATCGGCGCTGGATCATTATTGTCGACCGATAAATTAAGAAGAGATGTCTAAATACGTCTATCTTGATTTTAAACTTGATGTTTATCGACCGTTCACAGCCGACAGTAAGGATCGATAAATTAAGAAGCCATTAGATTTTATTAATCGTTAAAAGACTGCATATCGAAGGACAATACTGAGATTATCTATATCCCTTTAAATGATGCACCTGCCATGTTCTACATCACCGTAGGTTGACTGGTAGAAAATGCCTCAGGCATTAAGTCCGCCTTTGTACAGTATTTTTTTACCAGTGCATAAAGTTTTCGAGAGGGAGTGGGTTGTAAACTACCACGGGGGGCCAGTGCGGGTTGGCACATCTACTAACCGACACCCGAAAGACAATACCGCATGCATGCCCTAGAACCGAGACATGTGACATCCACATGTCGAATTTTTGGTTCTAGAGCATGCCGGTTTCCTCATGTTTTCCTTCACCGTTTTGAGAGCAGTGATGATGAAATTATTTACACAAAATAAAACACCTGTCTGTGTTTGAACCCACGACCAACAACTCATAAGTCAGGGCCGTTACCACTGCTCGTATGTAGGTTAGGGGCATAGAACATTACTTTTCGTACCACTTGCTCAAAAAAGTGACATTCTATGCCACAAAAAGCGAACATAACAATAGTCATTTTTAATCTGTTAAAAACATGGAAAGAAAATTGTACTGAATTTCATTCATCCTCTAGGGGGAGAATGTGATATTTTGGAATACTTACCGAAATTTATACTGAACTACATCTGTGTTTACACCATTGAGTTTGTATATAAAGCATTATACATCTTTTTGAAAAAGGAATACCCATTTATTATGCAGTTATGATTATTAAATAAAATTACGAAAACCGACGAGGCCGTATGAGCTTGATGCCTTTGCTTTTCCGACAAAAAAATATTAGTCTAGGAATTTGCCGCGTTTTTGTTTTCTTCAAATACATAAATTTAATTTATTTTTAATTGTCATTATTTTTAATAAATGCTTATATCGTATTATTATTGTGTTAATTTTTTCGCAAATGGTACGAAAAGTAGAGTATTTTCCTCGGTGATAAAGCTGTCTTAGTCTTGGGTGAACTTAAATCCCTCGCTACACTCGACTCGTCTTAAATTCCTCGCTAACACCCTCGCTACGCTCGGGAGTAAACCTCAAGTCCTTCATTACGCTCGCGATTTAAATCGTCACCCGCGACAGAAGACTGCTTTATCCCCTTGGTTAATAATCTACTATTTCATTTCTCATACTCAGAAAGTAGAGTTTGTGTGATCCGAATAGCGGATGGAAGACGCTGCTTCCCACCTTTGGGCGGGAAAGACTCATAGTAATTGCTTCCCTCTCTATAGCGGCAATGAATTTTAAAAATAGAACTAAATTTGGTTAGCTAGTCAGCTACGAAATTTTTTACACAATTAAGAAAAATGCTGCGGTCTTGTGAGTGTAGAAACAGCCAGTGCGAATTAAAAAAGGCCCGCGGCGCGGCGGTGACGCGGTGTGTTCCATATTTAAAATTTAAAAAAGACTCAATAAATATCTCAGAAAAACTACTATTTTTTACTTTCCTAATATTCGAAATGAAAAGTAAAGTGTTTAACACGGGTGAAAGTCGTGAATTCCTACTCGGACTATAGTCTAAATATCTCAAGGGAATTGATTCCTTTCGACCCTTGTATAACAATCTACTATACCTAATTCCCACCTACCGACTTTGGGACTCGGATACTATGTAACCAAAAGATGTTAAGTATTCCCCTAAGCCAAATATTAAACCAATCATGTCAAAAGACATAAGCGTGTCACACGAGTGACACGCTTGGTTTAGTGTTACCAGTACAAAATTAATTGTTTTTCAGGTAGAAATAATTGTGCAAAAGGAGGAATCTGGAAAGTACGAAACAGTATTTACGCACGAGGTATGCGACATCTGCGCTGAGTTGGCATTGGGGACAGAAAGCGACTATTATGGGTATTTAAAATACTTTGGAGTCCCTGACGTGTGTCCTTTTCCAGCGGTACGTATAGCAAACAAGCTACATATAAAGAACCATCAACACCTGTCAGTACATTTTTTTAAAAGGCTGCACGTATCCTATTTTACGCTGTGTCGGCTGAATGGATTTAGATGAAATCGGCACACGGGTAGACCATGACCTGTACCTTAATTGAATAACACACTATTCATTTAAATCTGAATCATTATGATGGATATTGCTAATCTATTACTTCATATGTTCGAAAAATATGTCTGCTGAACAACGTAAACAACGTAATGTATGTTGTTGAACTGTCAAAATGAAACCCATTGCTACTGATAGTGTGTTACGCAATTAGCCTGCGTCAGAACATAATAAGGGTAGTACTTTGCCGTGCGATAATTTTTATTTTGCTAGTATATTATAAATCCACAGCATGGGAAAATATTACTATGTTTTTGTACAGATTCGGTCTACACTTGTCTTTGTGCAGTCAGGGATATTAAATGTTTATAAAATTGTCAAAAAAATATATGGTAATTGCGGTTATAGCCATTTCAGTTGTGATTTGAATATACGTTGGTAGTCAATTCGGTAAACAATTAATTTCCTTTGATTTGAATTTACCAAAGCTTCATTACCTATATGTTTTTTTTTGTGTTATCCTTTAAACTTCCGTTATTTAAATCGGTTCTCATTTACACAGGGTGACTATCCAATCAAAGATTTCATACTGGATACCGACGATTGGCTACTGAACAGCAACACTGCAGGCAGATACCAAGCATTTTTTACTCTGTACAAGAATGCAGGTAGTGATTGCAAAACTAACAAAGAATTAATGTGCTGCCTAGATCTCAAGTTAGTTGTCGAAGCGGATTAACATCATAAAAATTATTTGACCTTGTAAAACCTCGTGAGTAAGTTTAAAAGACTTGTTAACGGGGTCAAGAAAAGTATTTTTATGATTTTGAAGTAAGGATTCTTTGACAATAATAAAAAGTTAAGTCCTTTCCCATACAAGAAAAAATGTGTTTTAATCCCATTCTCTCTAAATCATATGCTCTATCCGTTAAGGCTCCACAGCAGTCCACGGCTAAGCCACGCATGTGCGCTTAGCTTCACTTTGTATGAAAACGTAGGCGGGATCGTCCACTGAGTCGAACAAAGCCGGTCGATTCTGTTAGAATCTCACCGTGAGAAGTTAGGTGAAGTGAGCTGTCATTGTAATTATGATGCTGGATGGATAGACTGTAATGACAGCTCACTTTAAGCTCACTTCAAGTTATCACGGTGAGTTTTTACAGAACAGCACTACAGCCGGTCGATTCTGTAAAATCTCACCGTGAAAACTTGTGTGGAGTGAGCTGTCAGTGTCATCCCACTAATGCTAGGGATTGACCAAACATACATTTACTATCATAATCAAAATTTTAATAATCTTTTGATTATGATAGTAATCTATAAAAGTAAATTCTATTGATCCTTTTATATAATTATTTAAGTTGTCAAAAAATACTATTTTATGGCGTTGTAAAATAAAATAGAAAACAAAACAAAAAAAAAAGAAACAACAAAAACAAAAACAGAAACTTAGAATCTCAATAATGTTTTTATTTTTCTTTTTTTTCCTAGACTATAGACCCGATTCGCGACATTTCGTGAATCGGGAGAAGTGATCACGCCACACAAAGTACGTGGGATTAAATTCTAAAGTTTTGACCGCTAAAATATTAGCTTTGAAATTATATAAAATGATCAATAGACTTAACTTAACAGGTTCACTGTCCACAAAGTAGACACAATAGTTAAACAATGAACATGAATCATATGTGATTCATGGGACAGGGAATGGGTTAAAAATATTAGGTATTAAAATCTTGATTATGATTGTAAATGTATGCTTGCAATCCCTGAGGTGGAATGACACTGACAGCTCACTCCACGCTCACTTCACCTAAGTTTTCACGGTGAGATGGTTACAGAATCGCACTGCTGGAATTCGAAACTGACAAACAAAGACAAAGACATTTATCCGTCAGATATGGTAGGTACAAAGTTGGTTGGTATATAAGGATAAGTTCACATGACACATCCGCCGCTAATAGCGGCCTACGAACTAATATTTACAATGTGAACCTAACGTACACGTGGATATAAAAACCTAACTATACTACTTATACTCTAATAAACAATACAAAACACTTATAATATGGGCATTATACTCTAATATATTATACCTATAAAATAAAAACACAACAACATTTCTATTATACAACTAAATAAATCTACCTTATTATTATAAAAAACATATTATTTACTTATTTACCCTTATGTTCAAAAAATTCTTTTAGTGTGTAAAAACTATTTTGGAGAAGTCATTTTTTAGTTCTCTTATTACTTTTGGAATATGGTTATATATTTTAATGGACATAATGTAGCTGTTTGTGTAGTGGAGAGTGCTATTAAAAAATTGTTTTTTTTTTTTTAACTTCGTGGGGTCCTTTTTGCAAACCTATTGTTTTCCGCTACCGTAAACTGCCCTAACTTTGCCTTACGTTCTATGTTTGCCTAGGGTGAAAAAGATGTAGTATCTTATTCATTATAATATCTTATTCATATAAATTCGGAATTACTTATTTACTCGTCTAGAAATACTCTTGACAGCTTAAAGAATATAGTACATACTAATTCCATGCACTTTAGGAAAACAAATGAAGATTAACTGAACTGTAATAATTCTACATATTCCTACAAGCGTATAGGTCGCGTCGACTACTATTTATAGGTGAGTGGTTGACGAAAAAGGGACCTCTAGGGAAAATAAATTGATTTCGAGTAAATCGCGTTTGAAGTTTCGTGTAGAAACAAGTTTCGTGTGTAAGGTGTATTTTTTCCAAAACCGCCTCAGCTCACAAAAAAATTCATTAAAAAAAAACTACGGCACCTAAAAATATTCTGGTGAGACCAAAACAAAGCTAAAAGACCACAGATTCAAAAATTCGAAAAAAATAAATAACGGTTTCCAATCCCTCCAGGTCCCTTTTTGGTCAACCACTCACATAGTTAGCTTCGAAACCAATTTCCTTAATTTATTACTAGCTAGCTAGGTATGTACTCTGAATCAAACAGTTTTACGACTTGACAGAACATTGAGATTTCTTTAACGTATCTATGAGTTTAATAGCATTAATTTAATATATATCTTATGAAAAATCCGTTGCTTAGTTTAGAAGAGCAACACGGTCACACAGGCAGACACGAAAAGCGACTAATTTATATGTCGTCATCTGCCAAGCCTGTTTCCAACCATGTTGGGTCGGCTTTCAGTCTAACCGAACAAGCTGAGTATGTAGTATGTCATATGGAGCGACTGCCTATCTCACCTCCACAACCCAGTTATTGGGTAATACGATAGCCCATGGTAAGACTGGTTGTCAGACTTTCCGGCTTCTGACGACCTGTAACGACTGTCAAAGATCCAGGAATGACAACCGGGATCGACGGATTAACGTGCTATCTGAGGCACGGAGCGGCAAGACCCTCCATAAAGATGGTCACCCATTCACGGACTAATCGCGTCAAATGTAATTTAACGTAATCAATCGACCCGTGTGGCTGTTATTACTTAGCCACAAGCCCCTCTTTAATTTATAATACGTATAGGGTATATTGTTTTATGCTACCTTTGAGGTCTAATCTATTTCTAAAATGAAACGCCATTTTTATTATTTATCTTACATGACTCAGGATCTATTCGCTGTCTGGTTCATTTACATTTTCATCTTTACTGGACTCATAAGAGACAGGGTCCTTTTTGCCTCTAACTTGGTGTTCTCTCGAACCGTCTTTAGACTTCGGACTACTACTTTTTGATTTCTTTTCTTTGGCTTTATGTTTCTTAGACTTAGACTTCTTCTTGTGTTTTTCTGCTTTTTTTGGCTTTTCAGTGGTTTTTTTGTCATCTTCTTCTGTCTCTGAGTCCGAATCTTTTTCGTCTTCTACGGCTTTTTCTTTCTTCTCCTTTCCCGACTTGTTTGCTTTACTTTCGCTGTAATAAATGTTATGATTCATAAAATATCTTGCTACTGAATTACAAATTGGTTAAATGTTTATTTAAAAAATATGTGATGTATACTTATATTGTCTCAGGGCGTCCATTTCTTCCTTTGTGTCGCTGTAAATGATAAATGATGATGTATACTGGTTTTTTTCCTGGAAATTGTTGCTTTGTGCTATTACAGTAGCTTACCTCTCGTCCGATGACTTATCATCACCACTGCAATCAGAGAAAATATTATTGAAATCGGTTTTCACTTTTAAGACGTCATAAAAATAATAAACAAATAATTTTATCAAACCCTTCTGCCGCTGCTGCTGTTTCGGGTTTCTCATCTCTGGAAAAATATAAATAAAAGAATTAAATGGCTCATCTGGAGAAAACAAATGACCAGTGGTCAATTTTAACCCTGTACCGAAAGAGCTGGAAGTCATGGGTCTTTGCCCAACAGTGGGATGATGCAGGCCAACAGTAACAGTAAATGGCTCATCTAGAAACCTATCAAATGCTATAAATATACAAATATTTTAAAAAATCAAGAAGATATTTCTTACACACCTATTATTAGCATCAGTTTCGGTTTCGTAACCATCACTGTAAATAAATGTCAATAGATTAAAATATTGAAGTTCATAGAAACCAGGACGAATTTAAAAATACTTACTCCACATTTTCCCAAGAAACCGACCATTCTTCGTGAGTTATACCTGACCGGAACACTCTTCTGCAGTTTTCCCTGAACCCAGGAAAATAGATGTATTTAACTATCATGAGCAATGTACAGTACGTCTTTAACAATTTTAAGACCCATGGAATACAAAAGTTGCACAACTTTTCTTCAGCAACATTACGAGTATTGTTGTGTTGTGGAACTTATGTTGTTGTATCAACATAGAATGTTGCTGTGTTGCTGGCAACACTAACACACAACTGGCTGGTAACATAAAACAGTTTCTAAACATTGTTTCCAGCACTAAGATTGCAGGAATGTTTCTGAACTAACCTAACCTGTAGGTATATGGGGCCAAAGAACAATAAAAAGGCATCAAAGTACTCACTCGACATCCTTGTGAATAGCACAAGAGATAAACTGACAGTTCCTATAGACTGAGGTATACAAGAAAGGTCCATGACAGCTGTGAGTTTTGGGATCAATTTTGCAAGCTGATATGACTCCAATCACCCGCTCTTTGCCTTGGTATCTCACTATCAAGGGTCCGCCGTGGTCATTCTGAAAATATGCCATAATATTGTTGATATTACCTATAAACTGGTTAAGATACCAACAAGTTGAATGTCTTCAATACAGCTTCGCTATTAGCGATAAGACCGCCGTTGTACCCTGATATTTATAGTTTTGTTATGGCGGTTTCGTAAAATTTCGGTGTACAGTAAAGCATATTCTATGTATCCGTCATCAACAGCCTACAGCAGTCTACAGCTAGACATGTACTGCTCCGCTTGCATGCTATTCAATTCAGCTCGATTCTCGGCAACTCTCATCGAGCTGCTACCAGCCACTCTACGAAGATTCTGCTGCGGAGCTTCACCTAGCTTGAAGGCGTCCTACCTTACGCTTATCGTTTTCGTCGTGGTTTTTTTTGTCTATCTATCTATCTACTTCCTAAATTAAAATTCCATCCAATCTAAAATTGAATACACCGACTGCCACTTTCACTATACATGTCCTGTCCTGATAGGCACAAAAACAGAATTTGTAAGAAACTTCTGGCATACAAATTACCCGGGATTTACAATTACCGGAATTACATTCGGGGTGTCGTAAGTAGAAATACAGAGCCAGCTCATCAAGCTACTCCAATCTGTCAATTTTTTTTAATAGATTTTCAACTTTATCGCTAAAGTATTAGGTTCAAAGTTGATTGGGAAAATTTGACAGTTTCGGGTAGCTTGATGTGCTGGCGTCTGTACTATTAATTAGAAACAGTTCACTAACCTCACAGAAACCTCCTTGCATAGAAGATCTTCTCGCTGTGTAATCATTAGGGTCCTTCAAATGTCTACCCAAGTCAACATTGTATGTCTTAGTTGGAATTTCTACATCGGTTTGCCGTCTCGATTCTACATCCGTGCAGTTAGCGTATTTTTTCTATAAATAATGAAGTATTGACGGAAGTAGTCCATTAGTGTACTTTTAAAGAATTCAATCAATCTTATTTTAAAAAAAGCCCTTCTTTGAATTGAGATTGATTTCTGTAATAGTGACAATGCAAAGAAGAAAATTTAAAAACGATGAAGAATTTGAGGAATTACAATCTTTTGAAGCATTTGGAGATAAAGGACGTTTCATCCTTATCGCACGAATCGGACTTCCTTATGTTTGATGTGAAGCATAAAGCATCCGTCGCTTTCCATCAGGCGTGATCGAAGTCAAGAGCAGACCCATTAAGTAATTAAAAAAAGAAGTTATTATGGAACTAGCGACCCGCCCCGGCTTCGCACGGGTGCAATGGAGAAACACTGATAATTTTAGAGCCATTATTTCTCGTAAAAAGTATAGGATAAAAATGGTTATTGTGGGTTATCCCTAAGAGATAGACATATCCCATCGCGGTATTTTTTGTAGACCGTTTTAAGGTGTACAATACTGTAGTACATTATTTTGATCTATCTCGACGGGTTCAGCCAGCGTTTACAATGTAAGCGCAAAAAATGTATTTACGACATTACATTAGAAACCTCTAAAATTATCAGTGTTTCTCTACTATATTATGCATGTATTATACATATAAACCTTCCTCTTGAATCACTCTATTGATTAAAACAAACCGCATCAAAATCCGTTGCGTAGTTTTAAAGATCTAAGCATATATAGGGACAGACAGACAGCGAAGCGACTTTGTTTTATACTATGTAGTGATGATGGCATTTGTCCAATTGTGCTGATTTTGTCTAGCACATCATTTTACGATGGATTTTCTTTTTATCATAATAGGTGTTTGATATTTTAAATATTTTTTCGCATATATTTTTCCAAACCCTCCATTCGCTGTATACCTACTTACCTCGCACAGTTCACTAAGCCTCTTCATGACATCTTTGGTGCAGATCATGTACTGGGTGATAATTTCCCTGAACCTCTGTGCCCATTTCTTAGCGCATTGTTCGTTGTCCATAATGCACACTTTGGCTTCTTGGAGGCATTTGCTGTTCTTGGATATGTGCTCGCCTTGACGACGGTATACACCCTAGGAAAATAATTAAAATTAATTTAGCAGTAAAAATACGAAACACTCAGAAAAAAAATGACCGTCGTTACGGGTAGCCAGAAGTCCGAAAAATCTTACTACCAATCTTACCAAGGGGTATCGTATTACCTAGTATCTGGGATGTGGAGGTCAGATAAGCAGTCGCCCCATGTAAAATATTGGTATTCAACAGCACCCGGTTAGACTAGACGCCGAGACCAATATAGAGAAGAAGGCTAGGCAGATGACATCACAAGTAAAAATATTACCCGACAGTAAAAACCTTACTTCTCTGAAGTTGTTGCCGCTTCCCCACCCAGCGATCCATCCCTTAGTTCCTGGCTTCTCCATGTCCCTACTAATGTTGTTATACTGAATGGATTCTGCGGCGAATTCACATCCCTTCTCCTGGACTCCGAGCTTGAAGGCTTTGTCTACTTTGACTATTGCGATATCGTTCGACGACCATTTGATACTGTCTTGGAAGTCGAATTTGTAGTCTAGAATATAGTAGAAATTGTTTTTTAGAAGTGTATCTTTGAAGTAAAAACAGGGAAGTATAAAGCCTATCACAAAGGTAGCTGTAATATAAACTAATGTACTGTGCTATAATATCAGTTTTTAATTATTTGTTCAAATGCGGGTAGTCAGAAAAAAACTTACTCTTAGGAATACATTTCCATACAACTTTGCGGCGATGTTTGAAGACACATTCGTCATTCTTATAATCGAAGCTGTCAATAAATTTGGTGGTGCCAGAGACAATGTAAAATCTGTCAGCGTCCTCCACACACGCTGCTGAGGTCAGCACGTAGTAGGGGTCGACGATGACCCCACCGCATAACCAGCCACGGTACTTGTGGGCTTTGGCAGATTCTTTTGTCAGTTGGAGGTATACCTGCGTAATGGAAACTACGTCAGTTTGACTTCTTTTCAAGCTGCAGAAAGTTGCTAAAAGCCAATTTTACAGATCACCCCAACTAGGGGTACCTCGAAACTTTAAAAGTCCTGACAGAAAGCCGGAAATATACAAAAAGTCTGGCTATTTTACTTTTTAATCATTCTTTTTTCAGTACGTACATTACACACGTACTGACGGCAGCACATCAAGCTACTACAATCTGTCAATTTTTTTAAATAGATTTTCAACTTTATTGCTAAAGCATAAGGTTTAAGGTTGAATGGGGAAATTTGACAGTTTCGGGTAGCTTTATGTGCTGGCGTCTGTACATTTAGCTTTCCTATTTTCTTAAAAATAATCAGCTTGAGTCGAAAGATCTGGACAAATGACAAGGCCGGACGGGGGGCAAAAAACTTGGAACGGATGGGACCCCCAAGCGAATATTGGTTACGGCAGCCAGTCTCAAAGGAGCAGTCTCCTTTGAGACTGGCTGCCGTAACAGGACAGGACAGTTCCTAGAATCAGGCGGAATAACAGCTCACTTCACCTACATTTTCCCGGTAAGATTTTTACAGAATACACCGGCTGACATAGAACAAACCGCTATGTGCCCTCCAAGGCACGGGATAACCAAGACGCGACAGGATTCAGACTAACTGGCGGCGCCAATAATAGCTTGACCATATTAATTATTGATATACGATATTCCGTAACGCGACTTTGAAAAAGCACAGATTCAAGCTATTATTCATTTTAGTTAGACTGAAAATGTTAATTTGTTCAAAGACCAATCTCAATGTCCCATGGTAACAGATGTCGACACGTGGCAGCATATCTACGGTATGGTGACGTCATCTATATTTGAAATTCCGGGATACGTTAGAAGGTGGTACCTACCTATCGTATTAATTTGATGTCAAATGAATCATTTTGCTGCCCCGTCTGCCATGTTTCGATTCAAAAGGTGATTTGAAGATGTTTAAGGCATGGGATAATTATAAAGATGGCACGGGATTAAAATAAATAAGTAAATGGTTCAGCGCTAATAAAGTAATTCTTGATACGATATTTCGTAACACGATTTTTGAGAAGCCTGGTTACAGATATTCAAAATTTTAATAGTACTGTGATACAGTTATATATTTTATGGATATTATTTGCTATACCAAGATTTGCTTGCAAAGTTAAGCTCGCAACATTTGAAAATAGACGTAAGTACTTAGAAGCTATGAATTTATGTAGTATTGTCAGAAATAAATTTGACAGCATTAAACGCTCCAACATGATTATCTGTGCAGTTCCGAGGACAAGCGAAAGGTGCGCTGGCAGATTATTAACCGACTTCAAAAAAAGGAGGAGGTTATCAATTCGACTGTATTTTTTAACCGACTTCAAAAAAAGGAGGAGGTTATCAATTCGACTGCATTTTTTTTTTTTTTTTTTTTTTTTATGTTTGTTACCTCATAATAACCGACTGGGTGAACCGATTTTCATGATTCTTTTTTTATTTGAAAGCTGGTGCTTCCCGTGTGGTCCCATTGTCATCATTTCAATATCTGATGATGGGATCTTGTAGAAATCGGGGGAACTCTTCAATAAATAACAGCAGATTAACCGCGATTGTTGCTATAGCATATCTAAGCATTGTTTACACCATCACACAACATAATATCACGCCTGTACTCACTACAAAAGTTATAATTTTTTTTTATTATAATAATAATTAATACCAGTAAAACAACCGCGATTGCTGCTATCGCATATGTATGCACTGTTTACCTACGCAATCGCACAACATAACATCACGTCTGTACCCTATAAACGCAGATGCAGCTTCCTGTCACTGATATTTACATAGCAAGTAGTGTTTATATGAATTTGATTGGGGTAGATATAACTAAAAAGTGAAAAATAAAAAATTTTATATAAAAAAAAACAACCGACTTCCAAAAAAACACTACAAAGTGAAAAATAATTTTAATTTCGGAAGTCGGTGTCAAAAAACCAAAATGCGGAACCAACGACACCGACTTCCAAAATTAAAACAATTTTTCACTTTGTACTGGCTTGCGTTCGCCTGTTCGCAGAATGGTCAATTCCTACAATAGGACTTTTGAACATATAGACATTTTTGCACCTGCTACGTGCAATGTTATTCTATATTTTTTTTTTTGTGCCACTTCTTGAGTATTATATTCATATATATTGTAAACATTACATAAAAAAAAAGAATCATTAGTAACCTTAGCGATTATTTTCACTGTATATCCTATCGTTAATCTGTGAACAGCGTTGTGGGCTGCAATATCGTGTATATGTTTTGTGTATTTCTTGTTTCTGTTTTATATTGTAGCTGTTTGTTGTTACTCTTGAATAAAAATAAAAAATAGTTAATTTATTCAAAGACTAATCTCAATGTCCCATGGTAACCGATGTTACCAACAGTATGCAGCATATTGGTAAGTAAAGTACCCACACTATATAAGGCATCCATATTTAAAGTTCCGCGATACACGAGTAAGTAATACCTTTAGATGTCAAATAAATACTTAATGTCATTTTACTCCCTTCTCCCAGTTGACGATTCTAAAAAGGTTCAATTTTTTTGTTGGATTCTTCTCTCGTCTTGCAAAGTTCTCGTCGTCGATGTATACTTACCATGTAAGGCCTTTTCCCCTTTTCGGTTCTCTTACTGAACAGGATCCTCCTGGCTTCTACGTGCGTTGTGTTCTCGTAGTTCCAACCATCATCCGGTATTTCTTCCACTTCGTTTAGAGACGTGTCGTTACTTTTTGCATGGTGCTTCGAATGGTGTGGCTTCGGAGTCGTGTCTTCATTCTCCTTTTCTTTTTTTGATGAGTGCGCTAATACAGGACCTGGATACAAAAAAAAAATGAGATGGAACGAGATATTTTTGATAAGTACTTATTTAAATATAAATCAATATAAAGATGAAGGATATCAACTAAATCTTACCTAAAAGGAGAAAACTCGTCGCCAGGAGCAGGCCAACATTTGTCATTTTCATTCACGGCCCGAGAAGGATCGAAAAATAAATTTGTTCGATCTCAAAATGAGATTGAGGTTAGTAATTTTTTGGTCAATTTCTCGAAAGTAACGCTTTGTTGAAACCAATTATTTATACGTTATCCGGAAATCGTATGTTAGGTTCGTACAATTTTGTTCAAGTTAATTGAATGAGCGAAGTAATTGGTTTCGTCTTATGAGTAAACTTTGTATAATTACTTTGGGATTTTTATCCAAATGCATATTGACTAACGTCGAACGAGAAAGATTTCATCAATCTTGATAGAATTATTCTATTCACTTTCAAGCGTATTTGAATGACTCAATTGATACTAACTCAACGTAAGGTCTACTTATTTTTTTGATTCACTGAAATGCACTGTTTTTAATCAGACTACAATAGATACCATCCTTATTACCCCGAAGGGCAGGGCAGAGGGGAACACTCCACCATCATTTCGACAGTTTACGTTTAAGTCCCATGCAGGTAATAGGGGTCCCGTGTTACTAGGAAAATAACATAGGCTACGTAAGCAGGTACTTGATAACTAAAACAGCGGGGTAATTGCGTAACAAAGTAATGGCTTTCATTTTGACAGTTCAACAATATTCATTGCGTTATTCACGTAGTCGAGCAGACAAATTTTTCGAACATATGAAGCAATGGATTAGCAATGTCGTTCAAAATAATTTAGATTGAGATCTTTTGTGTGTTACACAATTAGGGTGCTGAACAGTTCACGAACGTTTTAAAATGAAGCAAGATACCTCTGGAAACTGGTCAGACGTCGACAGCGGAACGCTACATTTGACAACTGAATGAATTGAGCGAAGAACTGGATCAGAAAAGGCCATTTACTGGGCAAGGAAGCCGGCAAGTCTTACTGCTGCACGACAACGCTCGACCTCAAGTTGCTCGTGCGACTCAAAAGACTTTCTTGGGTTTAGGATGGGAAGTTCTCCGGCACGCAGCATATTCACTAGACTTAGCCCCATCTGATTATCATTTGTTTCGGTCAATGCAGCACGGCTTAGTGGATAAACAGTTCAAAATGCTAGATGATGTGCGTAAATTCGTCGATGATTTTATCGCCTCAAAACCTGCAAGTTTCTTTCGCAATGGCATCCGTATGCTCCCCGATAGATGGTGCAAGGTCATAGAACACAATGGATAATATTTTTCAGATTAAGTTCGCTGTTCACTATTTTTTTATAATTATAAAAAATACTTAAAAACCATCATATGAGGTCATACACATAATATGATGTTTTTAATTAAATTAAATTAAATTTAAAATTAATAAAACTACAACATCACAAGTTATCCAAGTTATAATTTATTTAATTCATAATGAAATTGTAATAGTTTTCTTCGTCTATTTTAATTTAAAGTTTGGTGTTTCTACACCAAACTTTAAATTAAAATTCAGATTTCGGGGAGATTTCGTCTATTTTGTCGGATGTTTTTGAGGTAACTTCGGAGAAGGCGATGCCTCTGGTATAGGTTTCTTAGTTTGAACCTCTATCAACACTTCCACTGCCTCGTCTTTTGCGTTCTTCCCTGGTGCTATTTCTTTCTTTGCATCTCTTAAAACGAAATATTCGTATACGAGTATGTTCTAATTATTTTGGGAAGGCTACCTGGTTGGTCTAGTGACCGCAAGCACTACCGCTGAGCATGAGGTTCTAGGTTCGATTCCCAAGTCGGGAAAAGTGTTACTGAGGTTTTTCCATCTGGAATTTCTCAGTAGCAGCCCGGACTCTAGATTCATTGTGCCTGTAGCGGCAAGCGGGCTGACTGCCTGCCGTTGGCTTTTTCATATTGACATTATGAAATATATTATACGGCACATGATTTAAGGCTCTAATTTGAATGACAAGTTAATTGTTGGGTTGGAACGGTGCAGTTTCGGTGCCGGTATAGTGTGACCTTAAGTTGTCTTTACTTAATGAGTAATTCCGATATTCACGCAAAATATAATTAATATCCAGATAAATAAATGATCATGAAATAATTTAAAATCAATGCTTATCCGACCACAGTGATACAGGCTTAGGGTAACATTCATAGAGTTAACTTCGCTAAGTAAACGTCCCATACGAATATGAACATTATTCGTATAATTTTAAAGATCGCATTCGTATGAGACGGTTAATCGCTTACACTTCAGTGTTCCCACTGACGTGCGCTTCAATATACAAGTATATTGAAGCGCACGTCAGTTATTAATGATTGTGATGAGCTGTATTTTGCGTATGAATGTGCATGGCTATAAGGGTAGGGGTGGACCTAAGAAACGATAGATGTAGGCTAGAAAGGGGGTGGGATTCTTCGTGGGGGGTGGGGGGGGGGTATACTTTTCCCCAGCGAAAGCACTAGGAAGTGGTGGAGGGCGGGCGGTTTGGAGGGACTATCTTTTGTAATTTTGACGTTCGAAAAGCGCTGATTCTCAGCCTAGTTTGAATAAATGACTTCCGAGATGGCGACTAATACAGAAGTATGGAAGAAGAAGAAGAAGAAGACATATTGCGCAGACTCCAAATACATTGGGAGAAGGGCAAGAGAATAAGCATGATGTGTATTTTGAAGGTAACGTACCCGAACGAACGTTTTTGGTCATCTTTATGGTTGGACCAATCAAAATTAGTTTCGGCCATTGGAGTCTTAGATGTCCTTAACAACTTCCTGCATGTAGCCCTGTGGTTTAACAAAAATATTTTACTTGCAGTTATTGTTGCCTTAAATAACAGACTTCATCATCAAAGCTAGTAGATATGAAGTAAATATTAAAAGGACAAGGAAAAGGGATATTTTTTCCATCCTCATTTTCTTTGAAAATACTATTTCGTCTTGATGATAATGTAAAAAACAGTTTATTCAATCAACTCAGCTACGCAATCTTCTGCTGTATATGGGCCTCTCACAAGTTACGCCACTATACCCGGCCTGGGTCTGTCACTCCCGCATCCAACACCTACCCCAGCCGTCTTTTTACGTTGTCGGTCTATTTAGCAGGGAGACAGCCCATGTTACGCTTGCTGATACTTAATTTCCGTTCGAGGATTCATCTGCTCCAATGGATATTCGACATCCATGGCCGATCCACTATCACTCTAGCTTGCTAACTCTGCAAGCTATGTCAGCAGTCATTCCACTAATCAGAAACGAATGTCTGTTCGTATCTAATGAAAGTGTAAACAAACCCCGTTCAGGTTGAATTCTTACGTAATCCCTCATTTAAGGGAATTTGTTACACATTCATCTATATATACAGCTGAACTGACTACCAGCTGATTGATTTACTATGGGAGGGCCAAATTTTTTTTTCATATTTCGATCTATGTTCTTTGGGGAAAGTTGTTGAGTTTCATGAGCACATTCACCTCCTTCAGGGTTGATACCCCCCTTCCGTTACACGCTGTATAAGGTCTCAACTTGATATCTCACCACTTTCAACAAATTATTGTTTGAATAACATTATTAAATTGTAATTGAAAAACCATCGACGAAAATTTAGGATATAAAATGAAAAACATATTTTTAATGTGATTTAAAATTAATATTTCGGGTTGAAGTATCCAAATAATCTAATCAAAGCACTCAATTTGTAGTGGCACTACAAATTGGCATCCACAGGTAGGGGACGATGGGGGAATTGCGGACGCGGGGTAAATACGGACTAACCTATACGAGTATCTACTCTATCCCTGCCGCCCGCGTCCCGCCGCCGCGATCACGCGTTACGTTCCGCCATCTTTAATACGTTCTCTGATCCAATAGTTTACATTTTCATTAGACAATTTCGGAATAGACTAGAAATACACGAACCCAAGATCCTTGTCAATGGCACAGGTGATGAGGTTCCTGTAGCGAAACACGCTGGTGAAGAGAAAGGGCCCGTAGCATTTCCGGCTGATCGCTCGAGTGAGGCAAGCAGACATTACTCCTATGACCACGGAGCTCTTGCCTTGACCGACGATCAGAGGCCCTCCGTGGTCGTTCTATAAGAAAATAAAAAATTGAAGTAAGTATGAAAAGCAAGCCATATCAATAATTTTATTTTTCATACATCATTATATAAGTACAGAGTGTAGGGAAAAATTTCTCGTTGATTATTTAAAAAAAAAATCGGATGTTTCTGGTTCTTTCTAAAATTCTGACTGGCATCGGCACCCTAATTGCGTAACACACTATCGTTAAGGGTCATACCCTGAATCATTTTGAAGGATATTGCTAACCCATTGCTTCATATGTTCGAAAAGTTTATATGAACAATGTAAATAACGCAATGAACGTTGTTGAACTGTCAAAATTAAAGCCATTCCTGTTGAAGTTTTGAGTGAAACAGCAGATTTTTTTTACACCTAAGCGAATGAATACGGAAGCAGATAATAAACAAAGGAGTCACGGTGAGTGAGGATGATATAGATAGCTTACGGTGTTAAAAATCTTTTGAAATATTAAAATACGTAAAATAAACGATCGTCTAAGCATAAAAGCGACATTTATTCGTATTGGTACTTAAATCCCAAATTATTGCGCGTACATCCTTAATAGTGGCCACAGGCGCAACTACTGTGTGTTCTGTGTTCCTCAGTCCAGACAGCGTTATTAGTGTTTTTTTTATTAGGAATTTCTCAGACGCAGCTAGAGAGATTCTGTAAAGTTCCCTTGATAAAGCTCAAAAACTGTTTTTCGACCTGTTTTGATTCTCTAATACATAAACTACCTTCGAAAAGGGGATTGAAGATTTTTACATGGAACCTGGTATATTATATATTGGCGGCCACTCATGAGACCTATATAAATCGATAGCTGCCGTGCGATTCTGTAACCATCTCACCGTGATAACTTGGGTGAAGTGAGCGTGGAGTGAGTCGCCAATAGTGTCAATCCCTAGCATCAGCATGACTCACAGCTCACTCTAAGCTCACTTCACCTTAGTTATCACGGTGAGATTTGTCGAGAATCGACCGGCAGAGATAAAATATGGATGTCACGTGATCAACTTTGACCGTTAATCTCGGAGACGTGACACTTTACGGTGTTTGATCTTATTAGGTATGTTTTCTGGTTGCATCGACGTCAGTTATTGATTTGCACAGATTTCATGCGTGGCCGCCATTTTGAAATAAAAACAAAATGGCGGACAAGTACGTATGCCGCGGACCTCCAAATACCTCACAAAATCCGCCGGTAGGAACTTTATTCTTTCTTCTGGTATCGTGAAAGTTGACACCCGTGTGAACCTGCAGCTGTCCTGGCTCTGCCACCATCCTTCTAGAAGC
Source organism: Eremobia ochroleuca (assembly GCA_949629135.1). Classification (NCBI taxonomy): domain Eukaryota; kingdom Metazoa; phylum Arthropoda; class Insecta; order Lepidoptera; family Noctuidae; genus Eremobia; species Eremobia ochroleuca. Next base: position 8,649,578 of record OX451406.1, read on the forward strand.
AGGTTCAGCAGGATTGGGCGTATTGGGGTCTTCATTGTCATAATCGTCGTCGTCATCACTGTATTGCAACTCCTTGCAGTTGACTTCGCGATCCTATAATTGATAAACATAATTTTCAAATTGGCAGTGCGTGAGTAGTGGTTGCCCGGTGGTAACGGCACCGTCTTGAACCCAGGCAGGCGCTTGTATTGTGTAAATAATTTCATCACCACTGCATTCATGCTCTCAAAACGGTGAAGAAAAACATCGTGAGGAAATCGGCATGTCCTAGAACTAAGAATTCGAAGACCTGTGTGTGACATCTACCAACCCGTATTGGGCCAGCGTGGTGGATTGTATTGTGTCCCAGCAGTGGGAACATTAGTATTGGACATTAGAATTTTAGGCTGATTATGAAATTATGGATGGAATTTGAAATTTTTCAAGACATCATTATCATCGTTCATAACATGTAGTCCGCATTAATTTAACACAAGGTGGGCAAGAAAAAATGTTGTATTGTTTGCATTATGTCGCATATGTATGCTTGTTTACGCAATTACGCCTGTACCCTCTAAAGGGGTACGCTGATGTGTTCAGTATACCACGATACATCCTCATTACTGTCAAAGTTGTTATTAAAACGAAAATGCGGAACCGATGACACCGACTTCCAAAATACAAGTTATTTTTCACTTTGTTATGTTTTTTTGGAAGTCAAGCGAATGTCGTAGGTGAATGTTCATACATTGAGCACCACGCTTGGTCAAGGCGTATGTACCCAGACTTCGGTTTATTTGAAAACTAGCTGCGCCCCGCGGTTTCACCCGCATAAGTCTCGATCCCGTAAGAATATCGGGATAAAAAGTATTTTATGTATTAATCCTGGTTATAAACTATGTGTGTGCTAAATTTCATCAAAATTGGTCCAGCCGTTTGAGCGTGAAGAAGTAACAAACATACACGCACACACACACACACACACTCACAAACTTTCACCTTTATAATATTAGTCTCATTAATAGTAGTTTATGAAACTGTTACATAACAACTGTAAGAATTGGTCAAGGGTCAGACCAGCTGTTGGCATGGCCACGCCGGCAGCTGGTCTGACCCGCCGCATTAGATGTTTTAAAATAAAAATATATATATTATATTATAATAATATATATTAATATATATATATAATATTTTTCACATCATAAATTGTAATACTGACCAAACACAGGCCACTCATGGCCTCATCATCCGTTATATCTTTAGTGCAGACCATGTGTTCATCTATGATGAAGTGGTAGCGAGGCTCCCAGCGCTTCTTGCAGTTCTTACCGGCGATCAGCTGCACATCTGTTTCCATCAGCTCCGGCGAGTTCGTTGAGGTTCGTAAAATCTATTAGGACAAGAATTATGAGGCAAGGGCATGACGTAGGGAGTACACCAGGGGGGCCAAACCTGTTATTTTTAATGATTGATCTAATGAATAATACAACAATACCAAATACAATAATATACAACGTGTAACGTTAAATGCGCAAAACCTGAAAATAGTTTGATCAGAATAACGAGCAGAATTAATTGAACCACTTTTTCATATAGGTCACATTTTTCAAAAAATCTTCATTAAAAACGTTGCCGTGTCTATTTATTAATAGGTCAAGCAACCCAATGTCAGCGCGGCGCAGCGGCCTGGTGACGACTCCTCCCTCGATAAAGCGTCGTCGCAGACGCAAGAAACGATCAGAATGGCCAGTAAAACTAAAACAGCACATAAAACCTTTACATTTTTTTAATGACTTATTTTCTTTCTGAAATAGGTCAACTGAATTAAAAATCAGTTGGGGTGTGTGAGGTTTTGCGCATTTAACGTTACAAGTTGTATAAATAATTTTAAAGCTAATATTTTAGTTGCCAAAACATCGCTATATAAGGACTAGTCTAGGAAAAAAAAAGAAAATAAAACAACATTGAGATTCTAAGGCTCTGTTTTGCTATTTTATTTTAAAACGAAATGTAACCTAATGTTTTGGCAACTAAAATAGTAGCTTTGAAATTGTATAAAATGATCAATAGAATTAGCATAAAAAATATTATTCAAATCTCGATTATGATTGTAAATGTATGCATGGTCAATCCCTAGTATCAGGTGGGATGACACTGACAGCTCACTCTACACTCACTTCACCTAAGTTTTCACGGTGAGATGGTTACAGAATCGCACTGCAGTAATGAAAAGTCCAGAAGTGATGGGTCGTATCGAATGATCCGTGATAGTGCGTGCAGTCGCGGAATTTAGTTGACTGATGATGATGGAGATGATTAACAGTCTTACCAAGGGGTATCGTGTTACGCAGTAACTGGTTTTTGGAGTCGGTTAGACTGGAAGCCGACTCCAACATACATAGTTGAGAAAAGGCTAGGCAAATTTTTATGGTGTGGTTGATTCTTTTAGCTAGACCTACTTATCCAGGGAGGTGAAGCTTTATAGATACTTTGATTTAAAAACAATTTCGTTTCACGACGAAGTTGTTGTACTTACGGTCTGATCTTGATCAACCTAAAAGTGTGAAACAAAAATTAGTTAGGTTAGGATTGTTTTAACTTTTGGGTTTTCCATCAATACATTTTTATTAGTAGCCCGGATTCTGATTTATGGTCCTGCCGTGCGATTCTGTAACCATCTCACTGTGAAAGCTTGGGTGAAGTGAGCGTGGAGTGAGCTGTCATTCGCTAGGGACTAAGACTATTAAGTGCTCACTTCACTTATGATTTCAGGGTGAGATTTTTCCAGAATCGACCGGCTGTTATCGGGAATCAGTCTCCTTTTACTTACATAGGGTTTTTAATTAGTCAAATATGTATACATACTACCCACTTCTGTCTACGGATAATAATACAGGACACAATACATAAAGCCATCTCATATTAAATATTCCCGATTAATAACACCTTGTCAACACTGTTGACGATCGGGAAAAAAGTTGTATTCTTTCTCAGTGCTTACGAACGGGATTTGTTTTGCTTTTTTTCGATTATTCCCGATTAGTAATACCCTGTAGTCCACAGTGTTGAGGAACGAAACTTTTTTTCCCAGTCGTACTTCAATAATCGAAATATAACAAAAAAACCCGTTTGTTCATACTGTGAACGAATGATTTCTTTGTACCCGACCGTGTTGACGACAAGGTGTTACTGATCGGATATAATTGTAAAAAAAATAAAATTATGAAGACACTTTAATATTATATATCGTAGTAGTTGGCGTTCTATAGTTTCTGTTTTAAATTTCTATATTTATGCCTGTAACTTTTATGGTGTACATAATAAAGAGTATTCTATTCCATTCTATTCTATTCTGCCTATCCCCATGATAAGAAGCCCTAAGTTTATGTATGTATGTAATTTAATCTATCTCCCTGATTAAAGAAAATAAATGAGGCTTCCTTACATCTCCAAATGTGTCGGATGATCCCCATCCAGCAATGGAACCGTAACTACGTTGCTTCTCCAGATCAGCGGATCGGTTGTTATAGTCCACCTTCTTCGGTATGAAGTCGCAGCCCCTAACACGCTTCTCGAAGTTGAAGGGATCTTCAACTTTCACTACAGCTATGTCGCCTATCATCCAGCGAATGTTGTCGAATTCGCCCCCGTCGTAGACGTAAGCTTTGAAAAAAGGTTTTTTTTTTTATAGAATTCTTAGTTTCGATCTTCAGTGCGATTTTGCAACCATCTGACCGTGAAAACTTATGTGAAGTGAGCGTGGACTCGTGGAGTGAGCTGTCAGTGTCATCCCACCTGATACTAGGAATGGACCAAGAATACGTTTACAATCATAATCGAGATTTTAATAATATTTTTCATGCTAATTCTATTGATCTTTTTAAATAATTTCAAAGCTAGTATTTTAATTGTCAAAACATTACTATTTTGTAGGGTTCAAATCTAGGAAAAAAAAACAAAACAAAATTGATATTCTGACTAAGTTTCTGTTTTGCTGTTTTATTTTAAAACCCCACAAAATAGTAAAGTTTTGACAACTAAAATACTAGTTTTGAATTTATATAAAATTATCAATAGAATGAGCATAAAAAATATTATTCGAATCTCGATTATGATTGTAAATGTTTGCTTGTAGTCAATCCCTAGCATCAGTGGAATAACACTGACAGCTCACTCCACGCAGGTTTTTATGGTGAGATTTTTACAGAATCGACATGCTTATTACAAAACAAGACTCATCTTTACCTTCGACACAGTCTTCGAGCCATTTTTGAATCTCGAACTTTTCGCCAAAGTTAAAGTTCTAATTACAAAAACTCACGTCAAACCCGAGTCGTTGTCAATTTTGTACCTATTAAGTAAGAACTATAATTATTATAGTTCTTACTTAAATTCTTGCTTTACCTTCGAGCCTGTTATTGAATTTTAAACTTTATTCCTACAACATTAAAGTTCTTAATAGGTACAAAATTGACAACGACTCGGGTGAATAATTATGTGACTCAGGCTGGCTGGACAAATCTTCAAAATAGTTCGCATTTAACTAGGTCAATAGGGCACTTTATGTGACGGCTAAACTTATAGTTTTTGTCTGAGGTAGCAGAGCGGTGCGGGAGGGCTGTGATGACGTGATGCGAGAGCTCAATGATTCGTCAATTTGTGACAACTATCACCCCTCCCGCACCGCGCAGCTACCTCAGGCAGTCACAGTTAAGCGGTCGGCCTATAGGCACCTCAGACCATAAGGTTCGATCAAGTGCTGTTGAAATCAGTGCTCTGAGTGGAATACCTCGGTTAAATGGTCTAAGATGATGTACTTACGTTTTGGCACACATTTCCATATGGCCTTCTTCGCTCCATTTTTAATGCACTCATTATTTGTATCTGATAATGGGACCCATCTGTAAGTTTAACAATAATTTAAACCGTCAGCAGCCCGTTTCATAGATTAATAATGCCCGTTTATAGGAAATGCCACATACAAAAAAAAAATAAAAAAATATCGGACATATATACATCGGAAATATATAAATAACAAACTTTGATACAAACTGTAGAATCCTGTTGATCCCGTATTTATGTTGAACATATCACTTCACTAGCTCACTTCCACACCAAGCGCTATTGTATTTAGCTTTCTTCGATTTTGTCTGTTTCCCGCCATTCCTCGTGACTGACACATTAGTGACAGCAGCAACCCCGCTTGTGTGAATGAGACAGTGTTTACATATCCATTAAATAGATACACTACACAAACTATCATCCCCATATCAACCTCCTTCAATGGACTTTCTTTACTTACGCTATACAGACACTTGTGTAAAATTTCATGCTTCTAGTTCCAGCGGTTTATTAAATTGATTTTAATGGTTTTAATAAATGAATTACATTTTATATTAAGTATAATGTTACGTGGATATACGTACAATGGTAAGCTTAACTCAGAATTAAGGTCACAGCTCATTAGAGCCACCCGGCACCCACCCCGCACCGCCTCGTCGCACGGCGTCCACTCGTTGTCGACAGGTGGCCCACGGGTGGACGCCGCGTTATCACCAATAAACGTCGTGCGGTCAAACAGTGGACCTCGCGTCGTCAACCAGTAATGTCAAATTTTACAAACCGTGAATTGAATGAAGGGAGGGTGGGGAGCGGCGCATTGGTAGTATAAGTTGTGTTATGTTGTATTTATTTATATTATTTTTAAGTTATATTACTATAGTATTGTATTTGTGATAATTTTGTATGTATTAGTTTATAAGTTTGTTTGTAGTAGTATGTATTGTTTTTTCTATGGACCTTAGTTGCCTGAAATAAAGGAATAAATAAATAAAATAAAATAAATAAATTGCCAACGTATCGTCCTCGCGTGAATCATTCGCGAGCAGCGCGCGGTCCACTCGGGACCCGCGCGTTGGCAATGCGCAGTCAACGCAAAGCAAGCATGCGAGCAGCGAGTCGTCACCGAGTGGTCCACCCGCCGTCCGCGCGTGGACGGCTTACGACCGAGGCGATCCGGTGACGCTACGGAGTTGATGTAGTGAGCGCATACCCATACAAGTCCATATAAAGAATACTAGCCGCAGGAGGCGAGGCGGTGCGGAGTGGCTGCCGGGTGGTTCTAATGAGCTGTGACCTTTAGGACCGAGGCGATCCGGTGACGCTACGGAGTTGATGTATTTATTTATTTATTTTTATTTTATTATTTATGTACACACAGTAAAAAACATATGGATATGACATAGTAATAATTTGAGTACAAAGGTACTGCTTATTTCTTAAGAAATTTCTTCCAGCAGACCTGCGAAAGGAGAATGCGAGAGGAGATGTAGTGAGCGCATACCCATACAAGTCCATATAAAGAATACTAGCCGCAGGAGGCGAGGCGGTGCGGAGTGGGTGCCAGGTGGCTGTAATGAGCTGTGACCTTTACAGTTTACACTTGTGCAATACAGTAATGTTGTAAGATTTTTGTAAATTTCAAACATAGCATTTAATTTCATTGCATTCTGGTGCAAGTTTAAACTTGCGCAAGTATATCGTAACGTGTATGGCTACCATTATAGACACTGTACACATATCTTTACATACTTGTGTGTTCCGGAGACAACGTAGAAATGTTTAGCATCCTCAATACAGGCTGCTGACGTCAGTATGTATCTCTCATGAATGATTACTCCTCCGCAGATCCAATCTGAATCCGAAAACTTGGAGTCCGTGTTCGGAGCTAATCTTAAGTACACCTGCACAAAACATCACCTTTCATTAATTATCTGAAAGTTTCCCGTAGTGTTTTGAACCTAAAGTCGACCTGCAGTGCTATTCTGTAAAAATCTCACCGTGAGAACTTAGGTGAAGTGAGCGGGAAGTGAGCTCTGTCATTCCGTAATGGTAGGTATTGAGACTATTAAGTGCTCACTTCACTTGTGAGATTTTTACAGAATCGACCGGCTGTAATTGCTACGTAGGATGTGCACAGAGATGTTTGCCACGTTAGCTGCGCGGTTTATTTGTTTTTCAGACACGCATTCGTGCGTAACTGTGGCCGTGGGTCACAGTAGACAATCTCGTGCCTATATTTCCATAAAAAGAAAAGCTTAACATGGGCACGTAAATTGGAAAGATGTCGAGAACAGTCCTTTCTTAACTGCTATTTTACCTCTGCTAACAGTAACGTTAATAAAGATTACCTACTGTGATTTTAACAGACTTGTAGCAACCCAACAATATCCTCATCGCCACGATAATAACATCACTGTGATTTTGCAATGAAGCAAAATTTATTTATTTATTTAATACTTCAAGCTCATAAATGTACAGAGACGGACTTAATGTCATAGGCATTTTCAATAAGTCAACCTTTGGGTGATGCAGAAAATCGATTTGGAAAATATCTGAAAGGATTGTAGTGTACGAGTACCTACATCCTCTATGATCTTTAATAACAACTGAGTTTGCGTTCAAACTGTGTAGTTATACTACCTGAGCCCCAATTCCCGTAATTTAAAACGTTGAAAATCTATTCGCGATCTCACCTCAAAAAAAAACTTGTCAAAAACGTAGGGAAACTAATGGTACCTACTCGTGTTGTTGACAGATTGAGACTGAGATCAGATCGTGAACGTTCTTAAAATTACGAGAATCGCCCTACCATATATGGTCTCGTGTCTCCTACTTGTCGTCCACGTAATATTCTTCTTGTTGCCTTTAAAGTCTCATTCACACTGTAAGGTATTGTGTCATTTCTGTCTATGCTTTCTATAGGACCTGAAATATTTGAAGAGAAAAAGTTCTTCATTTAAAAAAAAAAAAGAACATCTAACCATTACAAAAAATGTTACTTCTGCCAAACTGTAAAGCAGTTTGTTGGCAGATGTAGCTCCAATATACAATATTACCTATAGTTTTATGTAAATACTCGTAGGTACTTTTCCATCAATAACAAGAATAAATATTACTAGCGACCCGCCCCGGCTTCGCACGGGTGCAATGGAGAAACACTGATAATTTTAGAGCCATTATTTCTCGTAAAAAGTATAGGATAAAAAATGGTTATTGTGGGTTATCCCTAAGAGATAAACATATACCATCGCGGACTTTTTTGTAGACCTTGTTAAGGTGTACAATACTGTAGTACATTATTTTGATCTATCTCGATGGGTTCAGCCAGCGTTTACAATGTAAGCGCAAAAAAATGTGTTTATTTACGACATTACATTAGGAACCTCTAAAATGATCAGTGTTTCTCTGCTATATTATGCATGTATTATACATATAAACCTTCCTCTTGAATCACTCTATCTATTGAAAAAAACCGCATCAAAATCCGTTGCGTAGTTTTAAAGATCTAAGCATATATAGGGACAGACAGACAGGGAAGCGACTTTGTTTTATACTATGTAGTGATAATGATCTGTTGGAGTGTTTCTCATCATCATTCAGCCGTAAGACATAGTTTGCTCATAGGCCTCCCCAAGCATCGCATCCAGCTGATTTCCTACCTTCACCATCGGCCAGGTCATCGGCCCACCTTGTCCCTGCCCACGCTGCGGCTTCCAATACGACCCATCATTATTATCTGCCTAGCCTTTTCCCAACTATGTTGGAGTCGGTTTCAGTCTAACCGGATGCAGCTGAATACCATATATTTTACATGAAATGATTGCCTATCTGACCTCCAAAACCCAATTAATTGGTAATACGATTCCTCTTGGTAAGATTGTTTGTCAGACTTTCGGGCTGACGACACGCAACGACTGTCAAAGATCCACTAATGACTACCGGAACCAACGGTTTAACGTACTTTCCAGAACGACCAATATCGGTTCGAATGTAATCAAATGTGAAACCATCACCTGCTAGCACCCTGCTAGCGCCTGCTGGATTTGTTATCAACCATAAGTTTAGGTTAGGTTACTTGGGCTCATTATCATCATACATTGCAATCTTTTCATGCCTAAGAACCAAGACTGCTGGTTAAATAGATTGTCCAAAGCAGGCAGGGGGTTCAGTTTAATTACTTAACTTATAAGCACAATAACGCATTAGCATAGCATTGTAGCGTCTTGCCGAGTCCAATCCACATCGAAGGATCGCTTCTCGAAGTTGTGAAGGATTATGTCTACCTAGGGCAAGAAAGTCAATAGAAGGATCCAGTTGGGTTGGGCAGCATTTGGAAAGCTTCGTCAAGTCTTCTCGTCGCCTATCCCTCAGTGCTTGAAGACTAAGGTCTTCAACCAGTGCGTCCTGCCCGTCATGACATACGGTGCTGAAAAGTGGACACTGACGGTCGGGCTGGTCCACAAATTCAAGGTCGCTCAGCGCGCTATGGAGCGAGCTATGCTCAGAGTCTCTTTGAAGGATAAAATCAGGAATTAAATTATCCGGAAAAGAACCGGAGTAACCGACATAGCTTGCAGAGTAAGCAAACTGAAGTGGCAGTGGGCTGGCCATGTCTGTCGAAGGGCCGATGGCCGGTGGAGCAGACGAGTCCTGGAGTGGAGACCGCGTATCGGCAAGCGTAGTGTGGGACGCCCCCCAGCTAGATGGACGGCTGGTGGACAGCTCAACAACGTAAATAACGCAATGAATGTTGTTGAACTGTCAAAATGAAAGCAATTGCTACTGTTAGTGTGATACACAACTACCCCGCTGATCTACTTGTGTCCCTACCTAAGTACCTACATTAAATATCAAATTATTAAACATACCAGCTGAAGTCATGGCCACGACGCACATCATTAAATTAATTAAAAACAACATTTTTTATAGCAAAAATAATTTCCCTACGTTACATAATAATTTAGATGTATTAACTTCGTCAATTTACAAGGAACACACACGTGTTCGTAGACTAACTTATGGCTAGCAGCCGTCGCAAGATAAGCGACTAAGGCTGCCTGTCCATTGACGCGGAGCGAGGCTGCGGAGCGAAGAAACGGAGAAATATTAACCAATAGGTTTGCATAAAATCTCAATGTCATTTTTCTATTGGTTAATATTTCTCAGTTTCTCTGCTCCGCAGCCTCGCTCCGCGTCAATGGACAGGCGACCACCCGTCGTCGCCAAAAGTGATCGAGGTTTTTTATGCATTTTCCCTCAGCCAATACCGTATAAACTACAAAAAACCCCTGGTACTTTCTATAAATATTTCCGAACACCTTTTAGTGTGTTATACAACGTGTAACGTTAAATGCGCAAAACCTCAGACACCCCAACTGATTTTTAATTCAATTGACCTATTTCAGAGAGAAAATAAGTCATTAAAAAAATTGTCAAGGTTCCATGTGCTGTTTTAGTTTTACTGGCCATTCTGATCGTTTCTTGCGTCTGCGACGACGCTTTGTCGAGGGAGGAGTCGTCACCGGGCCGCTGCGCCGCGTTGACATTGGGTTGCTTGACCTATTAATAAATAGACACGGCAACGTTTTTAATGAAGATTTTTTGAAAAATGTGACCTATATTAAAAAGTGGTTCAATTAATTCTGCTCGTTATTCTGATCAAACTATTTTCAGATTTTGCGCATTTAACGTTACACGTTGTATATTTAGAATACTAAAAGTCAAAAACAAAAAAACTTGGTAAAATACAGTATAAGTTTAAAATCTTACCCCCTTACTAATAAACGTATTATATCAGAAGAATAGATACACATCGATTTCTCTCTTTCAGTCGTCAGTAATTTGACTTTCGAAAGAAGAAGACAAAGCGTTGTGTAAATATACAGACGATATACAACGTTTATTAGTAAGGGGGTTAGGGTGTTACAAAGTATAATGCCTGTGCTAGGATAACGCAGACGGCATGAGTTCTTGAAATAACTATTAGGACAACTAATTTATTAATAATATTTAACCAAGTTTTAAGAATACCTAATGACATTGTTAATTTATACTATGTTATAATTTACTTAATAAACACTTACAATTGATATCTTAAACATGTATATGATTTCTATATTATTTACGGAAAATAGTTGTTAGCACTTAGTTACACGAATATGATTCAGTGAGCAGTAGATATTATTTAGTTGAAACAATATTGCATAAATCACCTTCAGCCGACGGCTTCAAAAATCGAATGTATCTTTAGATTTTTGAAGCAGTTGGCTAGTGTGCATAGACAGCGGAAAATCCTCAAGCCCTGTAATATATTGATATTCCACATGGAAATACTAAAGTACACTACTCAACCTAAGGAACAAGCTGACTATTTCTATCAACTTATTTAAGAAAACTTTTTAGAAGAAGTACTGGCCACAAAATTTTGTTAATGTTGTTTTTTTATCTCGATTCAAGAAGATTGCGTGTTTGGTGAATTCCTAATCGTCAGAGTCGTGTCCAGAATCCTCAAGAAATTTATCCGTACCAAGGCGGAACGATTATGGTGTGGGCTGGAATTCGCCTGGGTGAAAGAACGAACTTTGTCTTCATACTAGACAACTTAAATACGGAACAATACTGTGACGAGATTGTGTAACCTAGGGTCACCCCTTACCGATAGCAGTATGGCCATGATTTAAGGTTCTATAGCCAGTTTGGTGATGAATGTGCTCTGCGAGAACATTATTACACTATTGGAGTGGCCTGTTCAGTCCGCTGATCTCAATCCCATAGAGTATGCATCGGATTTGCTCGGGAGAAGAGCGTTCAGTGATCTTCTCCAAAATTTGAACACGGAAGAAGAGTTTTTTGCACATCATTCCAGAGTATGGAGCAACATTCCACAGGTGACAATAGATAACGTGGTACTCATCATGCTACACCGATGTTCCAAATGCCTTGGACTGCCCAACAGATTATTAAAAAAATGCTAGGAATATTTTTTATTTATTTAATGTTATTTGGGCTGGGCGTTAGTTTCTTTTAATCTATCAAAAAGTGTTTCTTACGTATTTGGTACCATTAGAGATATTCATAATAGTTTTTTAACCAGGAATCCTTTTATTTAATCAAAAAATAAAAATCTGTATTCAATTACGCTTCTTTTGATATAAAATATGCTACATAAAAAGTGTTAAAATTTAAACAATTACTATGAATACCCTTGTTCCCTAGACTTTGTTGCGTCGTGTAGGTATATTGTGCACAAGAATTCCTTAGGTACATATAAGGAACTCTTGTGCAGGATTGATAAATAATTTAATATTTTTGTCTTTTAGTAGCGAAAATGAGCACTAAGGAAGGACTTTTGAGAATTCATCCCCTAAAGGGGTTCATTAAGTTATGGAAGCTAGTCATCTTTGCCGATGAGAATCCCACCAGGCACATTGGCTTGTAATATACTGGATGATTTTTTTTTCAGGTTCCAAATTTTTACAGGGTTTTCTACTCATGAATATGAACAACTTTCACTATGAGACCAACTCTGAAATCACGAACACAAAATCAGCTGTTTAAAACAAAAGTTCAATAGGTACCTACTTGACCAAAATGTATGAAACAGATGATTTTTTTTTTTCATGATCTCAGAGTTAGTTCCATAGTGAAAGTTATTCATATTCATGGGTGGAACATCCTGTAAAAATTTGGAGCCGGTAAAAAAAAAGCATGCTGTATAAAAAATGTTGAATGCGGTGGCGAGTCACCTAGTGTGCGGCGTCACTAATAATATGCAATTCGATAACATGCACGATTGATTTATGAACAATTTTTAATTGATAAGAAACGAATGCGAAAGATTTGACGTTTATACCATAGAAATATATTATATTTATACAAAACCTACTCTGCGAGACGGAGTAGGCTGTAATCCCAGTTGGGGCCCACTGAGGGTTGCTGGATGTCACATAATATAATATGTCATCCTCAATGAGCCTTGGAAATGCCGGTACCTTTACGATGTTTTCCTTCACCATTTTGAGATCAGTGATGAAATAAATTTTACACAGTTAAGTATCGGTACTGTCGCTATCAGGACTGTCTGAGACTTAACTTTGTGTAATTTCAAATTAAATAAAAATATTATTATTTTTGTCCAAGAGGTTTTTTTCGAAAAACATCTTTACGAAATCTGGACATATTATGTATTCAGTCTGTCTTGAGCAAACCTGGTGATTAATGCTCGTGTCTTTTCTGTATGAGAAGAGGCTTTTGCCCAGTTAAGTAGTGGGACAATGATAGTCTGCAGGCTGATTGCGTAACACACTATCAGTAGCAATGAGTTTCATTTTGACAGTTCAACGACATTCATTGCGTTATTTACGTTGTTGAGCACACACATTTTTCGAACATATGGAGCAATGGATTAGCAATATACTTCAAATTGATTCAAATTGAGAGTAATAGTGTGTTACGCAATTAGGGTGCTGGTATTATAATGTGCATGCCTGTCTGTATTCGAACATATGTATACTGGTTTTTTTCCTGGAAATTGTTGCTTTGTGCTATTACAGTAGCTTACCTCTCGTCCGATGACTTATCATCACCACTGCAATCAGAGAAAATATTATTGAAATCGGTTTTCACTTTTAAGACGTCATAAAAATAATAAACAAATAATTTTATCAAACCCTTCTGCCGCTGCTGCTGTTTCGGGTTTCTCATCTCTGGAAAAATATAAATAAAAGAATTAAATGGCTCATCTGGAGAAAACAAATGACCAGTGGTCAATTTTAACCCTGTACCGAAAGAGCTGGAAGTCATGGGTCTTTGCCCAACAGTGGGATGATGCAGGCCAACAGTAACAGTAAATGGCTCATCTAGAAACCTATCAAATGCTATAAATATACAAATATTTTAAAAAATCAAGAAGATATTTCTTACACACCTATTATTAGCATCAGTTTCGGTTTCGTAACCATCACTGTAAATAAATGTCAATAGATTAAAATATTGAAGTTCATAGAAACCAGGACGAATTTAAAAATACTTACTCCACATTTTCCCAAGAAACCGACCATTCTTCGTGAGTTATACCTGACCGGAACACTCTTCTGCAGTTTTCCCTGAACCCAGGAAAATAGATGTATTTAACTATCATGAGCAATGTACAGTACGTCTTTAACAATTTTAAGACCCATGGAATACAAAAGTTGCACAACTTTTCTTCAGCAACATTACGAGTATTGTTGTGTTGTGGAACTTATGTTGTTGTATCAACATAGAATGTTGCTGTGTTGCTGGCAACACTAACACACAACTGGCTGGTAACATAAAACAGTTTCTAAACATTGTTTCCAGCACTAAGATTGCAGGAATGTTTCTGAACTAACCTAACCTGTAGGTATATGGGGCCAAAGAACAATAAAAAGGCATCAAAGTACTCACTCGACATCCTTGTGAATAGCACAAGAGATAAACTGACAGTTCCTATAGACTGAGGTATACAAGAAAGGTCCATGACAGCTGTGAGTTTTGGGGTCAATTTTGCAAGCTGATATGACTCCAATCACCCGCTCTTTGCCTTGGTATCTCACTATCAAGGGTCCGCCGTGGTCATTCTGAAAATATGCCATAATATTGTTGATATTACCTATAAACTGGTTAAGATACCAACAAGTTGAATGTCTTCAATACAGCTTCGCTATTAGCGATAAGACCGCCGTTGTACCCTGATATTTATAGTTTTGTTATGGCGGTTTCGTAAAATTTCGGTGTACAGTAAAGCATATTCTATGTATCCGTCATCAACAGCCTACAGCAGTCTACAGCTAGACATGTACTGCTCCGCTTGCATGCTATTCAATTCAGCTCGATTCTCGGCAACTCTCATCGAGCTGCTACCAGCCACTCTACGAAGATTCTGCTGCGGAGCTTCACCTAGCTTGAAGGCGTCCTACCTTACGCTTATCGTTTTCGTCGTGGTTTTTTTTGTCTATCTATCTATCTACTTCCTAAATTAAAATTCCATCCAATCTAAAATTGAATACACCGACTGCCACTTTCACTATACATGTCCTGTCCTGATAGGCACAAAAACAGAATTTGTAAGAAACTTCTGGCATACAAATTACCCGGGATTTACAATTACCGGAATTACATTCGGGGTGTCGTAGGTAGAAATACAGAGCCAGCTCATCAAGCTACTCCAATCTGTCAATTTTTTTTAATAGATTTTCAACTTTATCGCTAAAGTATTAGGTTCAAAGTTGATTGGGAAAATTTGACAGTTTCGGGTAGCTTGATGTGCTGGCGTCTGTACTATTAATTAGAAACAGTTCACTAACCTCACAGAAACCTCCTTGCATAGAAGATCTTCTCGCTGTGTAATCATTAGGGTCCTTCAAATGTCTACCCAAGTCAACATTGTATGTCTTAGTTGGAATTTCTACATCGGTTTGCCGTCTCGATTCTACATCCGTGCAGTTAGCGTATTTTTTCTATAAATAATGAAGTATTGACGGAAGTAGTCCATTAGTGTACTTTTAAAGAATTCAATCAATCTTATTTTAAAAAAAGCCCTTCTTTGAATTGAGATTGATTTCTGTAATAGTGACAATGCAAAGAAGAAAATTTAAAAACGATGAAGAATTTGAGGAATTACAATCTTTTGAAGCATTTGGAGATAAAGGACGTTTCATCCTTATCGCACGAATCGGACTTCCTTATGTTTGATGTGAAGCATAAAGCATCCGTCGCTTTCCATCAGGCGTGATCGAAGTCAAGAGCAGACCCATTAAGTAATTAAAAAAAGAAGTTATTATGGAATGATGGCATTTGTCCAATTGTGCTGATTTTGTCTAGCACATCATTTTACGATGGATTTTCTTTTTATCATAATAGGTGTTTGATTTTTTAAATATTTTTTCGCATATATTTTTCCAAACCCTCCATTCGCTGTATACCTACTTACCTCGCACAGTTCACTAAGCCTCTTCATGACATCTTTGGTGCAGATCATGTACTGGGTGATAATTTCCCTGAACCTCTGTGCCCATTTCTTAGCGCATTGTTCGTTGTCCATAATGCACACTTTGGCTTCTTGGAGGCATTTGCTGTTCTTGGATATGTGCTCGCCTTGACGACGGTATACACCCTAGGAAAATAATTAAAATTAATTTAGCAGTAAAAATACGAAACACTCAGAAAAAAAATGACCGTCGTTACGGGTAGCCAGAAGTCCGAAAAATCTTACTACCAATCTTACCAAGGGGTATCGTATTACCTAGTATCTGGGATGTGGAGGTCAGATAAGCAGTCGCCCCATGTAAAATATTGGTATTCAACAGCACCCGGTTAGACTAGACGCCGAGACCAATATAGAGAAGAAGGCTAGGCAGATGACATCACAAGTAAAAATATTACCCGACAGTAAAAACCTTACTTCTCTGAAGTTGTTGCCGCTTCCCCACCCAGCGATCCATCCCTTAGTTCCTGGCTTCTCCATGTCCCTACTAATGTTGTTATACTGAATGGATTCTGCGGCGAATTCACATCCCTTCTCCTGGACTCCGAGCTTGAAGGCTTTGTCTACTTTGACTATTGCGATATCGTTCGACGACCATTTGATACTGTCTTGGAAGTCGAATTTGTAGTCTAGAATATAGTAGAAATTGTTTTTTAGAAGTGTATCTTTGAAGTAAAAACAGGGAAGTATAAAGCCTATCACAAAGGTAGCTGTAATATAAACTAATGTACTGTGCTATAATATCAGTTTTTAATTATTTGTTCAAATGCGGGTAGTCAGAAAAAAACTTACTCTTAGGAATACATTTCCATACAACTTTGCGGCGATGTTTGAAGACACATTCGTCATTCTTATAATCGAAGCTGTCAATAAATTTGGTGGTGCCAGAGACAATGTAAAATCTGTCAGCGTCCTCCACACACGCTGCTGAGGTCAGCACGTAGTAGGGGTCGACGATGACCCCACCGCATAACCAGCCACGGTACTTGTGGGCTTTGGCAGATTCTTTTGTCAGTTGGAGGTATACCTGCGTAATGGAAACTACGTCAGTTTGACTTCTTTTCAAGCTGCAGAAAGTTGCTAAAAGTCAATTTTACAGATCACCCCAACTAGGGGTACCTCGAAACTTTAAAAGTCCTGACAGAAAGCCGGAAATATACAAAAAGTCTGGCTATTTTACTTTTTAATCATTCTTTTTTCAGTACGTACATTACACACGTACTGACGGCAGCACATCAAGCTACTACAATCTGTCAATTTTTTTAAATAGATTTTCAACTTTATTGCTAAAGCATAAGGTTTAAGGTTGAATGGGGAAATTTGACAGTTTCGGGTAGCTTTATGTGCTGGCGTCTGTACATTTAGCTTTCCTATTTTCTTAAAAATAATCAGCTTGAGTCGAAAGATCTGGACAAATGACAAGGCCGGACGGGGGGCAAAAAACTTGGAACGGATGGGACCCCCAAGCGAATATTGGTTACGGCAGCCAGTCTCAAAGGAGCAGTCTCCTTTGAGACTGGCTGCCGTAACAGGACAGGACAGTTCCTAGAATCAGGCGGAATAACAGCTCACTTCACCTACATTTTCCCGGTAAGATTTTTACAGAATACACCGGCTGACATAGAACAAACCGCTATGTGCCCTCCAAGGCACGGGATAACCAAGACGCGACAGGATTCAGACTAACTGGCGGCGCCAATAATAGCTTGACCATATTAATTATTGATATACGATATTCCGTAACGCGACTTTGAAAAAGCACAGATTCAAGCTATTATTCATTTTAGTTAGACTGAAAATGTTAATTTGTTCAAAGACCAATCTCAATGTCCCATGGTAACAGATGTCGACACGTGGCAGCATATCTACGGTATGGTGACGTCATCTATATTTGAAATTCCGGGATACGTTAGAAGGTGGTACCTACCTATCGTATTAATTTGATGTCAAATGAATCATTTTGCTGCCCCGTCTGCCATGTTTCGATTCAAAAGGTGATTTGAAGATGTTTAAGGCATGGGATAATTATAAAGATGGCACGGGATTAAAATAAATAAGTAAATGGTTCAGCGCTAATAAAGTAATTCTTGATACGATATTTCGTAACACGATTTTTGAGAAGCCTGGTTA
Source organism: Eremobia ochroleuca (assembly GCA_949629135.1). NCBI lineage: Eukaryota > Metazoa > Arthropoda > Insecta > Lepidoptera > Noctuidae > Eremobia > Eremobia ochroleuca. Next base: position 8,667,534 of record OX451406.1, read on the forward strand.
CAGATATTCAAAATTTTAATAGTACTGTGATACAGTTATATATTTTATGGATATTATTTGCTATACCAAGATTTGCTTGCAAAGTTAAGCTCGCAACATTTGAAAATAGACGTAAGTACTTAGAAGCTATGAATTTATGTAGTATTGTCAGAAATAAATTTGACAGCATTAAACGCTCCAACATGATTATCTGTGCAGTTCCGAGGACAAGCGAAAGGTGCGCTGGCAGATTATTAACCGACTTCAAAAAAAGGAGGAGGTTATCAATTCGACTGTATTTTTTAACCGACTTCAAAAAAAGGAGGAGGTTATCAATTCGACTGCATTTTTTTTTTTTTTTTTTTTTTTTATGTTTGTTACCTCATAATAACCGACTGGGTGAACCGATTTTCATGATTCTTTTTTTATTTGAAAGCTGGTGCTTCCCGTGTGGTCCCATTGTCATCATTTCAATATCTGATGATGGGATCTTGTAGAAATCGGGGGAACTCTTCAATAAATAACAGCAGATTAACCGCGATTGTTGCTATAGCATATCTAAGCATTGTTTACACCATCACACAACATAATATCACGCCTGTACTCACTACAAAAGTTATAATTTTTTTTTATTATAATAATAATTAATACCAGTAAAACAACCGCGATTGCTGCTATCGCATATGTATGCACTGTTTACCTACGCAATCGCACAACATAACATCACGTCTGTACCCTATAAACGCAGATGCAGCTTCCTGTCACTGATATTTACATAGCAAGTAGTGTTTATATGAATTTGATTGGGGTAGATATAACTAAAAAGTGAAAAATAAAAAATTTTATATAAAAAAAAACAACCGACTTCCAAAAAAACACTACAAAGTGAAAAATAATTTTAATTTCGGAAGTCGGTGTCAAAAAACCAAAATGCGGAACCAACGACACCGACTTCCAAAATTAAAACAATTTTTCACTTTGTACTGGCTTGCGTTCGCCTGTTCGCAGAATGGTCAATTCCTACAATAGGACTTTTGAACATATAGACATTTTTGCACCTGCTACGTGCAATGTTATTCTATATTTTTTTTTTTGTGCCACTTCTTGAGTATTATATTCATATATATTGTAAACATTACATAAAAAAAAAGAATCATTAGTAACCTTAGCGATTATTTTCACTGTATATCCTATCGTTAATCTGTGAACAGCGTTGTGGGCTGCAATATCGTGTATATGTTTTGTGTATTTCTTGTTTCTGTTTTATATTGTAGCTGTTTGTTGTTACTCTTGAATAAAAATAAAAAATAGTTAATTTATTCAAAGACTAATCTCAATGTCCCATGGTAACCGATGTTACCAACAGTATGCAGCATATTGGTAAGTAAAGTACCCACACTATATAAGGCATCCATATTTAAAGTTCCGCGATACACGAGTAAGTAATACCTTTAGATGTCAAATAAATACTTAATGTCATTTTACTCCCTTCTCCCAGTTGACGATTCTAAAAAGGTTCAATTTTTTTGTTGGATTCTTCTCTCGTCTTGCAAAGTTCTCGTCGTCGATGTATACTTACCATGTAAGGCCTTTTCCCCTTTTCGGTTCTCTTACTGAACAGGATCCTCCTGGCTTCTACGTGCGTTGTGTTCTCGTAGTTCCAACCATCATCCGGTATTTCTTCCACTTCGTTTAGAGACGTGTCGTTACTTTTTGCATGGTGCTTCGAATGGTGTGGCTTCGGAGTCGTGTCTTCATTCTCCTTTTCTTTTTTTGATGAGTGCGCTAATACAGGACCTGGATACAAAAAAAAAAATGAGATGGAACGAGATATTTTTGATAAGTACTTATTTAAATATAAATCAATATAAAGATGAAGGATATCAACTAAATCTTACCTAAAAGGAGAAAACTCGTCGCCAGGAGCAGGCCAACATTTGTCATTTTCATTCACGGCCCGAGAAGGATCGAAAAATAAATTTGTTCGATCTCAAAATGAGATTGAGGTTAGTAATTTTTTGGTCAATTTCTCGAAAGTAACGCTTTGTTGAAACCAATTATTTATACGTTATCCGGAAATCGTATGTTAGGTTCGTACAATTTTGTTCAAGTTAATTGAATGAGCGAAGTAATTGGTTTCGTCTTATGAGTAAACTTTGTATAATTACTTTGGGATTTTTATCCAAATGCATATTGACTAACGTCGAACGAGAAAGATTTCATCAATCTTGATAGAATTATTCTATTCACTTTCAAGCGTATTTGAATGACTCAATTGATACTAACTCAACGTAAGGTCTACTTATTTTTTTGATTCACTGAAATGCACTGTTTTTAATCAGACTACAATAGATACCATCCTTATTACCCCGAAGGGCAGGGCAGAGGGGAACACTCCACCATCATTTCGACAGTTTACGTTTAAGTCCCATGCAGGTAATAGGGGTCCCGTGTTACTAGGAAAATAACATAGGCTACGTAAGCAGGTACTTGATAACTAAAACAGCGGGGTAATTGCGTAACAAAGTAATGGCTTTCATTTTGACAGTTCAACAATATTCATTGCGTTATTCACGTAGTCGAGCAGACAAATTTTTCGAACATATGAAGCAATGGATTAGCAATGTCGTTCAAAATAATTTAGATTGAGATCTTTTGTGTGTTACACAATTAGGGTGCTGAACAGTTCACGAACGTTTTAAAATGAAGCAAGATACCTCTGGAAACTGGTCAGACGTCGACAGCGGAACGCTACATTTGACAACTGAATGAATTGAGCGAAGAACTGGATCAGAAAAGGCCATTTACTGGGCAAGGAAGCCGGCAAGTCTTACTGCTGCACGACAACGCTCGACCTCAAGTTGCTCGTGCGACTCAAAAGACTTTCTTGGGTTTAGGATGGGAAGTTCTCCGGCACGCAGCATATTCACTAGACTTAGCCCCATCTGATTATCATTTGTTTCGGTCAATGCAGCACGGCTTAGTGGATAAACAGTTCAAAATGCTAGATGATGTGCGTAAATTCGTCGATGATTTTATCGCCTCAAAACCTGCAAGTTTCTTTCGCAATGGCATCCGTATGCTCCCCGATAGATGGTGCAAGGTCATAGAACACAATGGATAATATTTTTCAGATTAAGTTCGCTGTTCACTATTTTTTTATAATTATAAAAAATACTTAAAAACCATCATATGAGGTCATACACATAATATGATGTTTTTAATTAAATTAAATTAAATTTAAAATTAATAAAACTACAACATCACAAGTTATCCAAGTTATAATTTATTTAATTCATAATGAAATTGTAATAGTTTTCTTCGTCTATTTTAATTTAAAGTTTGGTGTTTCTACACCAAACTTTAAATTAAAATTCAGATTTCGGGGAGATTTCGTCTATTTTGTCGGATGTTTTTGAGGTAACTTCGGAGAAGGCGATGCCTCTGGTATAGGTTTCTTAGTTTGAACCTCTATCAACACTTCCACTGCCTCGTCTTTTGCGTTCTTCCCTGGTGCTATTTCTTTCTTTGCATCTCTTAAAACGAAATATTCGTATACGAGTATGTTCTAATTATTTTGGGAAGGCTACCTGGTTGGTCTAGTGACCGCAAGCACTACCGCTGAGCATGAGGTTCTAGGTTCGATTCCCAAGTCGGGAAAAGTGTTACTGAGGTTTTTCCATCTGGAATTTCTCAGTAGCAGCCCGGACTCTAGATTCATTGTGCCTGTAGCGGCAAGCGGGCTGACTGCCTGCCGTTGGCTTTTTCATATTGACATTATGAAATATATTATACGGCACATGATTTAAGGCTCTAATTTGAATGACAAGTTAATTGTTGGGTTGGAACGGTGCAGTTTCGGTGCCGGTATAGTGTGACCTTAAGTTGTCTTTACTTAATGAGTAATTCCGATATTCACGCAAAATATAATTAATATCCAGATAAATAAATGATCATGAAATAATTTAAAATCAATGCTTATCCGACCACAGTGATACAGGCTTAGGGTAACATTCATAGAGTTAACTTCGCTAAGTAAACGTCCCATACGAATATGAACATTATTCGTATAATTTTAAAGATCGCATTCGTATGAGACGGTTAATCGCTTACACTTCAGTGTTCCCACTGACGTGCGCTTCAATATACAAGTATATTGAAGCGCACGTCAGTTATTAATGATTGTGATGAGCTGTATTTTGCGTATGAATGTGCATGGCTATAAGGGTAGGGGTGGACCTAAGAAACGATAGATGTAGGCTAGAAAGGGGGTGGGATTCTTCGTGGGGGGTGGGGGGGGGGTATACTTTTCCCCAGCGAAAGCACTAGGAAGTGGTGGAGGGCGGGCGGTTTGGAGGGACTATCTTTTGTAATTTTGACGTTCGAAAAGCGCTGATTCTCAGCCTAGTTTGAATAAATGACTTCCGAGATGGCGACTAATACAGAAGTATGGAAGAAGAAGAAGAAGAAGACATATTGCGCAGACTCCAAATACATTGGGAGAAGGGCAAGAGAATAAGCATGATGTGTATTTTGAAGGTAACGTACCCGAACGAACGTTTTTGGTCATCTTTATGGTTGGACCAATCAAAATTAGTTTCGGCCATTGGAGTCTTAGATGTCCTTAACAACTTCCTGCATGTAGCCCTGTGGTTTAACAAAAATATTTTACTTGCAGTTATTGTTGCCTTAAATAACAGACTTCATCATCAAAGCTAGTAGATATGAAGTAAATATTAAAAGGACAAGGAAAAGGGATATTTTTTCCATCCTCATTTTCTTTGAAAATACTATTTCGTCTTGATGATAATGTAAAAAACAGTTTATTCAATCAACTCAGCTACGCAATCTTCTGCTGTATATGGGCCTCTCACAAGTTACGCCACTATACCCGGCCTGGGTCTGTCACTCCCGCATCCAACACCTACCCCAGCCGTCTTTTTACGTTGTCGGTCTATTTAGCAGGGAGACAGCCCATGTTACGCTTGCTGATACTTAATTTCCGTTCGAGGATTCATCTGCTCCAATGGATATTCGACATCCATGGCCGATCCACTATCACTCTAGCTTGCTAACTCTGCAAGCTATGTCAGCAGTCATTCCACTAATCAGAAACGAATGTCTGTTCGTATCTAATGAAAGTGTAAACAAACCCCGTTCAGGTTGAATTCTTACGTAATCCCTCATTTAAGGGAATTTGTTACACATTCATCTATATATACAGCTGAACTGACTACCAGCTGATTGATTTACTATGGGAGGGCCAAATTTTTTTTTCATATTTCGATCTATGTTCTTTGGGGAAAGTTGTTGAGTTTCATGAGCACATTCACCTCCTTCAGGGTTGATACCCCCCTTCCGTTACACGCTGTATAAGGTCTCAACTTGATATCTCACCACTTTCAACAAATTATTGTTTGAATAACATT